>QGDY01000171.1:0-40624 GCA_004367095.1 Fusarium nanum | reverse complement strand
AATATTAAGCTATAAAAATAAGTTATAGATAAGTTAATAGGTATTTAGAAAAAAAAAAGATATTTAAAGGAAGTAATATTATTTTATAAATTTTTATTAAATTAGAAATTATAATATTAAAAATCCTGTAAAGTTAAAAGGTAGAAGGTTTTAGGGAGAAAGGGAAAAAGCTTGTAATTAACGCCGTAGCTTTCAACACGATAACGGTCAACGCAAAGCTGCGATCATGTAAGTCTCAAGGTTACTAGGGATCTTGGCGTCCTTGACGGCGTCGCTGGACGCTATCAATGGAAACAAAAGACAGAACCACCCTAGAAATGAGATGGTTATGACAATGTCGGTGAAGAGCTCGACACCATAAGAGATGCATCTGACGCAGGTCCCCAGGCCGCTGGGTTGAGAAGCCTCGATCCTAAGACTGATTGTTGGCAGACTTGTAACAACACTTGAAAAGCTGGAGGTGGAGATGACGAGGTTATCTCGGGTTAAATGATTCCAGATTGACATGTCTTTGTGCGTACTGTCTTGCAATATACGATCGACTTCTTGGAAGGTTGACAAATCAGGTCGGAAGCAAACAGACATGCGAATTGGCCCTTTGAATGGCTTGAGAACCCAATGAGTCTCACTGGCCTCCAAGAATACTGCAAAGCGAGTCCCCTTGCCACGATACTGCAGCAGTACAGCCGTCACACATTCGAATCTACCACCTATAGGCCATCCAAATGATTGACGTGTAAAAACGTCGTTCTGTGGAATGAACCACGAATTCTTCTCCCTTGGGTGGAATGGAACTAAAAATGTATTCGCTGGGTGGTGTTGACGCGACCATCCGGTGGAGGTTTTGATCCCAACAAACTTCAAGTGTTGCGGCGCTTGTCGAACAATCGGGACGGCGAGCAGTCTCCAAGGATCGCTTCTCATACGGCAGGGCAAATTGAGGTAAGGATGGCTGTCGCTGGATGCAGGAAGGGTAATGCTGAGACCTCGGTCGGTCAGTGATCTGTCAATGTCTGTCTCGAGCAATATCAACTCCTGAGACCCTGAGAATGAATGAATAGACCGAGCAAATAAACCTCGTATACCATTGTCCTCTTTTCGTGGTCGTAAGTGATACCAAGGATGATGGCCAGTACGGATGAGGAAACGAAATGCTGGGGTCCAATAGGATGGCTTTTTCACCTGCCGTGACATTCCTTTTGGCTTCGCAATATCCCAAGCGAAGAGTGTAACGTCGAAAACTGTCGGGTCTCGAACAATGGCTTCTTGAAGGCGGAAAAAGGCTCGCTCGGAGCCTTCGCCATATAACAAAGGTATGTTGATACCAAAGAGACCGAGAAGACAGTACGACATATCCTCTCCACGCGTTGTCATTCTTTTGGAGGCCCAATCCATTCTTTGGGCTACCGTAGCGCTCGATATTAACATGTGGCGCGCCTGAGTATCAAGAGTATCGTTTGTATTGAGATACTTTTGTTCGATACTGGTTATGTCGCTGACAATTCTAGCGTACTCGTGGCGTGTCCCAATCACGGACCAGTCGGAAGCAAAAAAGATCAACCCTTTTGGGGCTAGGAGTTTCTGTAAGGTCCATCCGCGGGTAAACCAGCGGCTGTTACTCATAGCCATTCCAACATCTCCGGAGCCAGCAGGCACATCATCGAGATATGCGAAGCATATTTCCGAGTTCTCATACCACTTGAACATGCTGTTGATAGCCTCCGAGAGCTCGGCACTGCTCGTTTTGTCGATGCAGCACGTGTCGACCCAGACGTAGTTGAAGCCGCGACGGAGAGCCTCCGCACAGGCAGCCCTTGTCTTGGCAAAGCCCGCGCCCTGCCCTGTACTCAAAGACGGAACATCCTGTAGCATGATCTCCTCGGCGCCCCAAGTATGAGAGAGGATAGCATACATCGGCTTCTGGTCGCCCGGGAACCACTCGACCTGTAGCGTGTTAACGTTCAATAAACGCATACTGGTTTGCTGTTGTTTGTATGAAAGAGGGTTGAGAACATTACTGTCTTTCCAAGCGCTTATGGGTAAGCACGCTGCGGGGTTTTATACGTTACTAGGCCAATTGGAAGTGACGATGTAAATGTGCAGGTAGTACAGAGTAAACCACTAGACTAAGGCTGCCAGCCCTGGGCCTCTAGCCAAGTAAGTAATCCAGTTCAATTAGGGACTGCTGCACCCATCCTTTGCATCTGTCTTGTTGAAGCATTATCTAGAAGACCAAAGAATATAAATATTTTATAACTGTAATTTGAAGTCGCAGTGTGGAAGTGTGTTAATTCTGCGCATTGAACGCTTATTTGAGACTTGACAAAGAATGCTGCCGCTGTTACGTGTTGCGACACTGTTGCGTAACCCCCATGCGTAAAGGCTGGGATAGATCTTTATTATGGATAAAAGAAACATAGCGTTTTTCTTATTACTATCCTGCATAAAGAGCGTCGAGGGAAATCCTATCTAAAGCATCCGGATCTGAGCCTGTCCCTGCATGACGGATCCCAGCTTCTGTGTCAGCCCCCTTGTCACCCCAAAAGATACGGCCATTCTCATTCAGAGTCCAATCATCAACCAGGTCAGCAATGGTTTGAAAGTGACCCATAGTAGCAGGCTGGGGACCTGATCTCTTTCTGAGTGCCAAGAAAGTCGCAAACGAAGCCAGTAGTATAGCGAGGGCGGCATAGAGGATCAACCGTGTATAAGTCATGTAAAATGTAATTCCTGCCAAAACCATTTCTCCTTCGACGGAAGAGGGAGTCAAAAACTCGACAGGGCCTATGAATCGCCCGGTCATGGAGGGCAGTAAAGCTTGACCAACGCTCCAATGCAAAAGAGACTTCAAGATGCTCAGGGTTATATATTCCCAGCTGGTCAATGCGTTCTTGAGTGAGTTGCTTGCGAGCAAAGACCCTTTTGGACTTTTCCCGCTTATCCCAATACCGTGGTAAGCTCTCGTCCAGTGATTTTCATCTCGTGAGATGTTAACAAGCAGTTCAGTACAGTGTAGAGCAAAAGACTGGGTTGCTTGAATGGCGGAGATGAAGAGCAGGCCCAAGAGTACTTGGAGGAGCGGGTATCTGTCTTGGCCATATCCATCTCCCTTCTGATTGAAGGACATGGAGAGGCTGACCATGTTGCTGTCACAACTACCTGGAGCTTGTATGTCCCATTTTAGTGTGGTTGCGCCAGGTGGACAATCATTGCCACTATCGACCGCATATGCAAGATCTAGTCCCAAGATCGTAAACACCCATCCTGTAGCAAGTATTGCTAGCGTCCACAATAGTATAATGATTATTCTTGTACGGCTGTGCGCCTTATAGATACTCTTTTGTCTTTTCTGAGGATGAACCGGCTCCATCTCGTCGTGTTCGTAGCCTTGTCCAGATGGAGAAGAGCTTTGGTCAGGCACGGGTTGCATACATCTTCCTTCGCGTCGTTGAAGCATTCCGTTCTGTACAGCTGCCAGACAATTGCTCAATGGATTGGAACTCCACGTCAATACAGAATCCGTCCGGGTCCAAAGACACCAGGTCGAAACTATCGCGTGTCCCAAGAGTGCCAAGCCCAGTACCACAAGAGCCACACCGTTCAAAAATACAACATCCGGTAGGTAGTCGGTGGGTAAAAGCAAGTAGCTTGAAGCTCCGTAACAGAAACTCAAACAGATCATGCTGAAAACATTTGTATACCACCGGTTGGGTCCACTCTTGCGCGAACTAGTGAGAAGGCGGAGGTTCGTGTTGAAATCCAATCGCTGTTCACTGTATAAGGCCCATCTCAACGACACGGAATGAATGAAGGCCATGCTGTCAATACAGAACGTGAGGACGATGTTGAAAACAAGTGATAGGATTTCTGTCGCGGTCGCATCAATGTCAATGCGAGCAGCAAGCTTTTCCTTTTGTGTGGCAAGGACGTATATACCAGACGCGATACATGCGAGTGCTAGAAGGCAGCCAACAAGGGTGCCACCGATGCATTGTGAACGGGTAGACTTGTTAACATCGTAAAGTGGATCAGCTTTGTCGTCTGACCCGCCATCAGTACTAGAATTCTCGTCATCATCTCCTTTTGGGGGCTTGTTGGCATTAGACTCTTGTGTTGACGATGAAGCAAGGCCTGTATCTTTGGTTCGCGGTTCCAAGAGTGCTTGGACCTCATTGGTTTCAGTGTTCTTCACAGTTGACCCCCAATTCTGGATGTCGAGCATCTCGACAGAGACAATGGGACTTTTCTGGTTATCCATATCGCTGTGGAAATTAAACGGCCCGAATGATAGAATTGAGAGAAGTGATTTCGCCTTTGGGAAGACATGGGTATTCAAATCAACGGAGTATGTAAATTGCAACAGCGATAAAATGCATATTATCAGCAGTAATCTTCACCAGATACAGGTTAGAAATAAACGTGCAAAGTGTAAGATTGAGGGGAAATAAGACGCTGATTGCAAAACGCGAAGGATTTATTGATGCCTCAGGTTTCTTCTAGGACTTGTAGGATTCAGATGGTGAAACAAGGGGACGAGGACAATACTTCGTTCTATTGGTACGCTCACAGCCTGCAGGGGTCCTGAATGTTAGGGATTTAGTCCTGCGCTAGCGTTTAAGGCCCCTGCTGTCAATCCAGACGAAGAAGGCAATCCGCAATTGGTCTAGGTTAACTGCAACGCAATACTCTGTAAATCCTACAAAGAACTAGTTATGACTATGTACGGTAATATACTAATTCGCTCTCGATATAGCCGGTATCGGTGACTTATAAGCAAAGAACAGTTAAAAGCAAACAGAACTATTACGTGTAAAAAGGATAGACAAGGAATATAACCCTCGGAGAATAAATACCATTCTTAGCAGGATATCAAGAACATACAAATTACCGTGTCAAAGAATACAAACAGTGGTGCGAGGACAGAAGTAAGTATTGTATTAGAAAAAGAAAACCAGATCACAGCTAAGATGCACCCGCGAAACCCCAAAGGTTATTTTCTTGAAGTCTTAGCGTCAAGTGGTAGAAGCTAATGCCTGCTAAAATAGAAGCCAAAGTCATGGAACGGATTATTTCACACCAACACAAGCATTAGTCTCCTTCCATAAACCGCTGCAATCCTCCTTAACTGCTGGGTTCCACTTGAAAAATTGATCGATCGTGATCTTCCTGTATTTCAGAAGGGCTTGGCACGTAGTCGTAGAACTGATGTAGTGGAATGTGACACAATTCTTAACCATCCCCTCTTGAATAGGCAAAGGCGTCTTGATTCCATTACTGGGAGCCGTTGCTGTTGGCTTTGGCTTGGAGCCCACTACGCTAACACACGCATGAGTGCCCTTCCATAGATGGCTGCAGCCTTTACCGACAGCGGGATTCCACTCAACGAAATCGTCAAGAGTAATTTTGTTGTAGCTGATGATGCCTTGGCATGTCGTCGTGTCTCCAACAAAGTGCCACTTGTTACAGTTGGACACCATGCCTTCTTGAATGGGCTCCGGCGTCTTGATTCCGTTGCCCTTAGCAGTAGTTGTTGCGGGCTTAGGCTTGGTAGTTGTAGTGAGGGATGGGGTGAAGCCGATGACACCGACGCATGCGTTCGTGCCAGCCCAGAGTAGTTCGCATTCCTGGCCTACAGCCGGATTCCACTTGACAAATTCGGCAAGGGAGATCTTGTTATAGTTGAGAATACCCTGACAACTGGTTGTGGGAGACACATAGTGGAACTTGTTGCAGTTGGTCACCATACCCTCCTGGATAGGATCTGGGGTTTTGATACCATTGCCAGAAGGCTGCTTGGTAGTAGAAGGCTTCTGTGTAACGGTGGGCTTAACAGGGGTGGCGGTTGTCTTAATGACCGATGTCACTTTGGTAGACGCGGGGATTGTGCTTTTAGGACCAACGGCAGTAGGCCACGGCTCATCATCACCATCGGTAACAGACCCAACGACACAGTAAAAGCCTTCCGTGTCCATGTTAGGGCACCTGATACCAGGATTCAATGCCTTTAGCTCATCCTCAGAGATGCCCCAGAGCCCAGCAAAGGTTGCGCATGTCGCTCCACTGTTAGGAGAGGTTCGGAATGAACAATCCACAGCTCGACGCGAGGGAATGGAGAACGCATAAGAAAATTGTGGGAGAAGGCTGAGAGCCCAAAGCGTTGCGAGATACATCTCGTTGAATTCAGAGATTGAGGAGGAAGAAGAGAGGCTGAGAGACGAGGATTACTGGATGGTATGCACTACCTACCCAGGACTGGTCACAACTCATTTTATACCTTTATCCATTCTGAGCTTCTTGACTGAAAGTCCCTCAATCTCATGATGAAATCCGCTGTTGGTCGGTCAAATTCTGTGCCTCTCGCGGACAAGATCAAGAAAGTCCTGTACAACGACTCTTGTGAGAGATCTTGTAAGCGGAGCATCGTTGAGGCTGTTGGTTGTCATTCTTGGGCTCATCTCAGAACAGTAGGCTAGCAAGGATCCCGGTCATGGCTGTCAATCTTACTACGGGCCAAGCCACCGGGTGTCTGGGGTTTCCACATTGGGAATCCCTCATTTTCTTCGATGGACATTTAGCTGTCGGGGTAAAGACTGGCGAAATAAAAGTGGAACTCTTCGGAGACTGGGTAAGGTGATGCAGTCTTGGCGCTGTAGCCGAACTGGGTCTTATCTCATGGGGGCAGCGAATCATAGTTTCTTTCGGGTGTTCGCTAACAGATTTAAACGCATGACTAGCAATATTAAGTCACCCCATAATTCTCACTTACGGCACAGGCCGAATGTCCGCGGTAACATGTGCTGCTTTGTTCCAGGGGTTCACCCATCCCTGGAAGGGCTCCGCTACAAGGACCGTTCCGAATGGTGCATTGACTAATACCTATCAACCAACATCTACCAAGCCCGAAACGCGACCATGCAGGTACTAACACGCACGTCGGTCGTATTGGTGTCCCGACTGACGCAGGGTCGCGAATTCCACTCACTACAAGAAATCGTTCAGGCACTTCTGATCTAGACTTTTGCTGCGCGCATCGTCACTCAACACTCCCACTAATTCTCAACATGCGTTGCCTCCTTTCCTTCGCGTGCTGCGTGCTCCTCTCATGTGTCTCCGCTGGGGCTGCCGAGGAACAGCAACATGATTCTACCGACACCTTGGAGGTTGGTTTAGTCTTCCCACGCAATGAGTCGACAATCAGTCCTTCTATGATGATGCCTTTCGTTTTCTCTTACCAAAACACTAAACTTGTTCCTACTCTGCAACCTTATTGTATTTACCAAGTCTACAACTACAGTAATACTAGCGAGCCTGTTCTTTACCACGAGATCAGACATGGGTCTCCCAATCTCTCAGCGAGCCAAGACTCCCATTTCGAAGCAGCTTACCATCGGGAGTTCAACACTGAAGGCAAATGGCTATTAACGCTAGTTTCTGGCTATTACTACTGTTTCGAGGACCCCAATCGCACCTTTAACAATACATACACCATTGACGCCAATTTTGCCAAGCTCAACATTACCTTCACTACACAGGGTCCCCCAAAACAGGTCGACCTCGTTGCTGCAACTAACAGCTCGAACTGTTCATCTGCAGCCGGACTCACCATCAAGATCGAGGAAACTGTTAAAACTCCTGAAGGTGATCGTCGCTCCCATGCAATGGAGTCTGACATCTGTCCTCTCAAGCCTTCGGCAACTTTGGCGGACAAGTGTGTCGCGGTGGTCCCTTCGGCTGCATCAAGCATCGCCGCCGAGATTACTACTCGGGCTTGTAGAAAGACCATCAACAAGACCGAAGTTCAGGACGATATTCACTGTAAATGGATGGATGATGAAGAGAGTTTGGGGGTGGGAATCATTTTTGAAGGGACCACTTGCTTAGCAGTCTTACTGGGAGCTCTGGCCTACATCCTGTAACATCACTCAATCCTGTTCTCCTCAATCTATACCTAGCATATCAACGCAAATTATCTAATTTATATCTGCGATAGTTGAATTGTGTTGATTTGAACTGTGCGACTTGATCACTAACCTTCAGAAACCTTAAATCGGTAAATCATGTAATAAAATGTTTCTATTCTCTTGATGAAGTACCAAGCACGGCATCATCCAACAGAATAAAGCGTCATCAAGTTCAAAGTCTCAAGTCAACCAGTAAACTTCAAACTATTCACTTGAGTCGGGCCTGATCCGTTCTCCTGATCCGATCATTTCTTGGCGAGTTGTGTTTTAGCAAGTTCCCGCCAAGCTTCTACATCAGGCTAAACTTGGCCCCTGTTGATTTGTCCAGGATCTCTTTTTGTCACACACTGCACCGTGGAGACAGCATCCCATATTCGGTAAAAATCGGACCTGCGATAGATTCCCTCCCCACAATAACGGTCAAGGTTGAAGGGTCTTTTGTAAATCATCTCATCGTCTCGCTTGATCATGCTCGAACCAACAACTAACATGTAAGAACGAACAGTTTAACTAAGCACTTTGACGCAGAATGTCGACGGTGAGCCAAGCCGAACAAAGGGGCTGTGTCTGCCAAATGATAGTCGGTTTGAATCGCTATCTAAACTTGATTGGTCGATCGGCTCGTGGGAGCATGCAGTAACGTAGCAAAAGAAAGTATTTCAACTCTCGGACACTGCGGCTGCTATCAGGGTGTGTACTGTACTGTGGGACAACTGCTCAAGCTCCCTTAGGTATTTACACTCTATATAAGATGCACTTAAAGCCTGAATATTATGCTCTTTTTATACCTGTAACAATTAGTACTACTTGCTATATACTAAAATTGAATGAGCAATTTTTAACCATCTTCTTAACTATATACAGCATAGGGAGCTCAGGTATTCCTGCTTATGTAAACACCTACCCCTGCTACGCCAAGCCCAACCAACAGTACCATAGATCAACCAACGCATACCAAGGCGGCAAGACGGGCATGCATATACAGTGGAACAACGTCACAAGTCCACAGGGGCCCATGCTATCCTGCGGCCTGCTTGAAATTTGATTCTTCCGCCTACAAGAACCCGATCAATACCCGGCAGGCTTTTTCATTACCATCTCTTTACTGCGCAGCTTTCAATGCCCACACTTCCAACATGCGTTTTTCTCCACTATCCGTCTTCTCCCTGACCTGTTGGTTCCTCTTTTACATTGGAGGAGCTGCCAAGGAATCAAATGGTCCCATTGGTGCTTTGCAGATCGACCTGGTGTTCCCACGCAATGAGACATACAACCCGTCTCCAATAATGCCAATCATCTTCTCTTACCACAACACTGAGCTGCTACCTTTTTTGAGACCTACAATATCATATGAGATCTGGAACTACGATAACTTCAGTGCAGACGCTGCACGTGGTGATATAGAGGTTCCTTCGGTCAATGAAACCACCGTGAACCCACATATCGAGTTCAAGTGGCATTTGCATCATTTTAACACCGAAGGTACCTGGAAGGCCAGCTTCCACATTCGCTGGATACATTGCTATGTGTCACCGGCCGACCAGGGTCGTGGGGAGCTCGATATGCTTGATGTCAACGAAACTGATATCGGCGTCATCTTTACGACTAAGGGCACCTCCAAGGAGATCGATCTGGTTGAGGCGACTAGCAAGAACTGTTCTTCTCCTGTCGGAACCACCATCAAAGTCACAGACTCAATGCGCACCCCATTTTCAAGTAGCGCTTATGACCAAGATGTCTGCCCGGTGGTTGCATCCCCACCCATAAAAGCTGATAGCTGCGATGTCACGCTTGACGCTACTGTCGCCTCGAGTATCGACGCCGCAATGACTTCCTGGGTTTGCAATGAGTTCTGGGAGACAGCCAGACCTCAAGAGGTGAATTGTAGCTCTCAGAAGGAGGAAGAGAGCACAGCGCTACGAAGCGTTGCAGGAGGGGTGACGTACTTGGCATTCATTTTGGGGGCACTCTTCTTCATCTATAATTGTCTATAGTCGCTCTTTTCTGTATCCATTCAAGCCCTTGGCCAATAAAGCCAACCCAAGGTTCATATATAGACGTTTACTAGCATTCACTAGTACGCGTTGCAGCAAAGCTTGGTCAACAGTTCGCATGGAAATAGAATCGTGTTCTTTAGTCTATATCTTGCCATTTCATACTAGCATCCCTTCAGACTTCCGAGTATAATAGTTCAAGCTAGTGATGGACCCGTCTCTCTATAAATGGATATTCAAAGCCTAATGATTAGGGACGTTACCGAAAATGCTAGAAATTTCTTTAAAACTTTCTTGATCTGACCCTTTGCTGAGAAAGCCGCAGTCGACATGATCTGTGAGCCAGACACTGACAGTCGTTTCTGGACTCCAACGAGGTTTTCACGTCGCCAAGCAGCCAAGACGGAACTTTTATCCACACCCGTGTTATGTAGAACCAACATGCCAGAACCAACAGTCATATCGTCTGTAGGTGTCTAGACCTTCCCCACCGCCGGTCTGGCAACCTAGGGGACCTTTGCAAACCGCTCGAGGTCGTTCGGTCCTGCACTCCGAACCGGAGCTCCGGCACCATGTCACAGACTAGCATGCCTGTAGCTTTCAGAATGAACAACCAACAACCGAACTTACGTGAAAAATATCGCAGGATTGTTGCTTTGATTCGTCGGTTCGCGACTCGCTTGGTGTTATAATGGAAAACCTAAAACTCATGCTTTTTGACGAGCGCTAAAACCAACACAAAATGGAGTCCGTAATTTCATGGATGTCCGGTGGCAAATGGGCCAATGTTCAGACCCCGGTATACTGAGGGAAATGCCTACGAGATAGAGGCATGTCATGTTTCTCTCGGTCGCCCTCTAACTATAAAGAATAACCTGCTGGCCAATTCTTCTCTGCAGCTCGAATAACATCTACGCATTCGTGCATTACACTCTTTCATTCGTCTGTACCTTTGCACACAGTCCTTCTTTACTTTTTCTTTTGTTTCTATCCATTCTTTCCATCCCTAAAACAATTATTATAAACGCTTTACCGTTTCTTTCTTCTTTCTTACTTTTCCCAACTATTTGATCATGTTGGTCCCAAAATGGCTTTCGGCCGTGCTTGGGATCACTGGTCTCTTGATGTCTGTCAAGCCAGCTTTGGCCGGGCAGGGTACCATCACCGGAGCCAGCCCATATCACGCCAATGCGGATGCTTGTCCCGACCGTTGCAGTGTTTCCGGACACAATCCGGGAAACTGGTCTGTGTATCCAGAGCTGAAGAAGCTGAGATACTGTCAGGAAACTGTGTTCTACGCGTTTTCCGTGTACGACAATATCGATGCTGGTTCGACTGGCCATCGAATCCATGCTTGCACCTCCTATGGCTCAGACTTTCCCCAGTCTTCCGACCTGGCAGCTATGGGAGCAATTCCAGCCGTCGATGCTGTCTACGAGATCGGTTGGTGGGATGAAGGGTTCGGCCTGGCTGTTTCGGGGATACGTTCTCTCACCAGACAGGCTCGCCGCTACCTCAGCCATGAGCACGGGGCCACGGACAAACCAACAATCATTTTCGCTCAGTCTGGGCAAGCTACAATTGGTCTCTATATTGGTCAAAGCCTCGAGAGTCAGGTCATCGGCTCCTCGGCGCTGAAGATGTTCGAGGACAACCTTTCCACCCTAAACGTCACATCACCTTCGCTGGCGATGCAATTCTGTGGACCAGACTTGCGCGCTACCCATTCATTCGGTCTGATTGTGGGAAGTAATGGGACTTTTGGTCCTCTTCAAAATGCCGTTCAATCTTGGGCTAATGGAAGCTGCTTGTCGTTCTCGGAATCCGTCAATATGACCAGCCAAGTCTCCTTCACAAAGCCTTTGGAGGTGTCATTGGCCACAAACAAATCTTCCGCCTCCTCGAAGCTCTCTACCACCAGTAAAAAGCTTTCGAGACGTCATCAACACCTGCATATTCGTGCTGAGTGTAAGACCACCCGGGTTGAAGCTGGCGACAGTTGTGCGAAACTGGCACAGAGATGCGGCATCTCGTCCAGCGATTTTACAAAATACAACCCAGGATCCAAGTTCTGTGCCCAACTAGTGCCCAAGCAATATGTCTGTTGTTCCAAGGGCGACCTGCCTGACCTTCGGCCCTCCAAGAACTCTGATGGTACCTGCCATGCGTACAGAGTTGAAGAGAGCGACAACTGTGCAAGTATTGCGGTCGAGAATGGTCTTAAGATTGAAGACCTCGAAAGGTTCAACAAGAAGACCTGGGGCTGGTCCGGGTGCAAGCGCCTATTCTACAAAGCCATGATTTGCTTGAGTGAGGGGTCTCCGCCTTTCCCTGAGCCCATCGCCAATGCCCAATGCGGTCCCCAGAAGCCAGGAACCAAGAGACCCAATGGTGGCGCAGATCTCTCTGACCTTAACCCTTGCCCTCTAAATGCTTGTTGCAACATTTGGGGTCAGTGCGGGATTACCAGAGAGTTCTGCACAGACACCAATACTGGAGCTCCTGGGACAGCCAAGGAGGGCACTTATGGCTGTGTCTCCAACTGTGGCACAGACATTGTCCGGGGTGGAGGCGATGGCTCAGTACGCATCGGCTACTTCCAAGGTTACGGGCTGGGCCGCGATTGCCTTCTCATGGATGTTTCCCAAATCGATACGTCAAAGTACACACATGTGCACTTTGCGTTTGGTACTTTGAGCAAGAACTATGATGTTCTGGTAGGCGACAAGCTTTCACAGTACCAGTTCCAGGAGTTTAAAAATCTGAGGAATGTCAAAAAGATTCTTTCTTTTGGCGGCTGGGACTTTTCTGCGAACCCCGCTACCTATTCCATCTTCCGAGACGGTGTCAAGCCTGCCAATCGTCTTACCATGGCTACCAAGATTGCGAACTTCATCACACTGAATGGCTTGGATGGCGTTGATATTGATTGGGAATACCCCGGGGCTCCGGACTTCCCTGATATCCCGCCAGCCGACGAAGGAGAAGGAAGGAACTATCTGGCTTTCCTCGCCGTCCTCAGGAACCTGTTGAGAGGTAAATCCCTTTCTATTGCTGCTCCATCATCCTACTGGTATCTGAAGCAGTATCCTATCAAGGACATCGCCAAGGTCTTAGATTATATCGTTTATATGACCTACGATCTTCACGGCCAATGGGACACAGAAAATCCTCATTCGCAGGAAGGATGTGACTTTGGCAACTGTCTCCGCAGTCAGGTTAACCTCACTGAAACTCGATACTCGCTAGCCATGATTACCAAAGCAGGGGTACCAAGCAGCAAAGTCATAGTTGGTGTTACCAGTTTTGGGCGGTCTTACAAAATGGCTGAGGCAGGTTGCTATGGACCAGATTGTTTGTATACTGGCAACAAGCTGGAGTCGCCAGCGAAGAAGGGCAAATGCACCAAGACGGGCGGCTACATCGCGGATGGCGAGATCAATGAGATCGTCAAGGACATGAGCCGCGTTACAAAGCACTATGTTGACCAAACAAGCCACAGTGACATTTTGGTTTATGACAGCACTGAGTGGGTTTCCTACATGAGCAGCACTACCAAGATGGCTCGGCAGGCTCTCTACTCAGCGTGGGGCATGGGCGGCACTACCGACTGGGCTGTTGATTTGCAAGAATACCATGACGTCCCTCAGCCTGCAAAGAGCTGGGCTATCTTCAAGGAGGATGTGAAGCTCGGGGAGAATCCCAGGGAAGACAAGGTACGGACCGGCAACTGGACTGAATACTATTGCGACGACCCGCTCGTCGTGGACAGAAGGGACTACTCTGGTGAGGAGTGGAAGCTTTGGGGACTACTGCAAACTGATCAGGCTTGGAAAGATGCCGTCAGGGTTTGGAAGAAATGGGACAAACCCAAAGGTGACCTTTCATTCTCGAAGTCGATCGCTCAAACACTCAAAACCGACATGCAGCCCGAGTGCCAAAACCTTGTGCTGAGCTCCTGCGAAACGCCGCCGAAGTGCGAAGCGGGTGGGAATTCGGAGCTGTCAGGCCCTGCTGCACAACTGCTTTGGGCCGCTTTGGTGACGGTCCATGGGATGTTCCAGGCCTATGACGAAGCGCTGGGTAAGGCCGCGACCAGCATTACCTTCTCTCTGGACCATTTTGGGAATAAGTTCGCACCTATTCCCGAGGAAGAGGATACCAAATGGCTATTCGCTATGATTGACCTTTTCACGTGGGGAGCGGCAACTGCTGCCGGGCCTTTTTTCAACTCAATCCTCAAGGAGCTTCCCTACTTTGCCCGCAACCCCGCCACTCATGACAACGTCAAGGACACGACGATGACCTTCATTGGGCAGAGCACGACTTTGGCGAAAGATGTATATTCATCGAAGAAGTACGTACCTCCTTTTATACTACCTCTTAGGTCCTCATGAAGCTAACCACAAATATGATTTTCAGGCCGAACTGGAGTACGGAGAAAATGGATTCATTTGCCAACTACATGGGCTCAGTAGTCAAAGGCTGGAGGCGAAACAATGCGGCAACGCTAGATTGGGTCTTCAGCGGCTTAGACGAGGCTATCGAAGTTCTCTGGAGCATTATCTCAGACGGGAAGCTGCTCGAGTTCAACTCAAGAACCGCCCTAGGCCAGGGTGATGATCTCCAAACAAACATCGAGAAGGCCTTCTATGGATATACGATACCTATCCTGTGGAACATGACCCAGGCTAATGCGTTCGTTCTAGACTCGGGCTACAGCTGCGACGAGGAATATCCTGTCAAAGATTATCTCTCGTTGAAAACTATGGACGCCACCAATGCATGCTACAACGACAGACTTTACTACCTGGTCAATGTCAAGGGTGATGCAGAGTCGTGCGAGTGCAAGCCACCCAATACAAAATGCGATTGTGTGAGCAATAAGTTTAGTATGCCACCGGGTCTGGAAGCTTTGAATGGCATTGACTTTGGAGGCCTTAACGTGTCGGATCTCATCGAAGGGTAAGTCTTCTCTCTGATACACAGACCATTTCATGGACTGTGCATCCCCCAATCTTAGATCCTGGTGGCTAACTTGGCGATGTACTCAGGTCTGTTCGCACATACAACCATAATGGAAAGAAGAACGTATTGGCCGAATATGACTTGACGAGCGACAAGGATACCTTGGAAGCGCTGACACGTGTTGACATCACAACTCCTGGTATTGTGAGGCTTCCCGTGTGCAGCCCCGAGCGCGCATTTCAGTCATGGGACTCAGCAGTGAAGGGTTCTACTGCTTTCTTCCCTTGCGACGTCCCACCCGGAAAGGAAAGATGCAAGAATTCAGATTCGAGCTTTGAGAACGAGACAAGCGACAAGTCTCCTTTGGTAAAAGACTGCGAAGCCATCATCAAGAACATCGAAGGTAATGGCCGTACTCAATGGACTGTACAGGTTGTTGGAAAAAATCAGAGGAAGATTGCGGCTGCTGGTACCTGCGCGTTCGGGGTTGAAGCTACCAAGGTCGATGGAAACGTCAACTTCGAGTTTGGAGGTCAGGATATGATTAACCTTATCAACACAGCTATTGGGAAGTATGGCAAGAATGGTAAGATTGGTGCTGTGGGTGATTTGCACTGCAGTGGTAATGTTAAGCAGCAGCCTGTTCATTGGGCTATCTACCATACTTAAGCGAGCACATAATTTAGGATTATTCTTTTACAAGAACTTGGCCCCTGTAGTCGACTTCACTGCTTCCAGCCTTGGTAATTTCCCTAGACACAGTTCATGGTGCAGATGTATTTATTCCGGCTATCAGAGTCTTTCGCATTAACTGCGATGATCTTATTAACCTTGTGAAATGAGGAGTACTCGTATTTTCTCGAAGGTCTGCAAGGGTGGAGTGCAGTTGTCTTCGTATTACTGTCTGACTGAATGGTACATGAGATAGTTTTAGTGACAACCCCACCGGGCATCATACATATAGCCTAAGCCTTTCTCCACAAACGTCTATGTCCTAGCAACCCTCCTACTCAAGAATGTTTCTGGATCCCGGGCCACTGAGCGACATTGTAAATGAACGTTAAATAACGTTGGTTCCCCCAAATAACACAACACATTCTATGGCAATAACCTCGGTCCCATTGAACTTTCGAA
Source organism: Fusarium nanum (assembly GCA_004367095.1). Classification (NCBI taxonomy): domain Eukaryota; kingdom Fungi; phylum Ascomycota; class Sordariomycetes; order Hypocreales; family Nectriaceae; genus Fusarium; species Fusarium nanum. Next base: position 24,567 of record QGDY01000171.1, on the reverse strand, counting down.
CTGACTTCGTATTGATCACTATTAGGATATGATTGAACAGTGGGCTCTAGGACAGAGCTGTGGCAATGCTAAGTTGACATTGCCTGGTTTAAATTCAACAACCTATAACATCATTGCTGCAAATGGAAATTGGGGTTCAACGCTATCCGTTACGAGGGCAATTCATTTGATTGGTTAACGATCCTGACTCTCTGCTGTGCGCTCAGGCGCAATGACGGAATTACTGTGCAAAAACCAACAACCAACAGAATGATTCATGGTAGGTTCGAACAGCCCCGCATGATGACACGAAGACATGTGGTCTGATGTTGGTATACGGGCCGGAACCCTGTTCATGTCTGCACACCTCATTCAACTTTCAACTGCACTACTGAGAACTCGATCTCAGTGACCAACTACAAAAATGACCTCTACCTCTAAAGACGAGCTTATTGCCCTAGCCTCGGCTGGAGATCTGAGCCAGCTAGAGACTATTCTTTCGCAAGAAGAGTCTCCGTCAGAAGGAATTGTGCAAGATCTTGTCGCAGCAGCCGCAAGGGAGCCGCATCTCGATGTAATCAACTTTCTCTTGACTGACTACGGTTCTGTCCCATTCAACGAAGAGATCGTGCGAAATGCGGTCCGCTCAAGTTCAATTCCGACTATGAAAGCACTACTGGCGCGAGAGCCTACAGCAATTAACATGCCGTTCGACCACTATGGCTCCCCGCTCATTGTAGCCTGCATGGGACGCAATAACATCGACTATCTTCGATTCCTTCTTGAAGCCGGAGCTGACCCGAATCAAGACCCGGATGCAGCTACATACCCTATAGCCATAGCCGCTGCGCTCTACAGAGACCCCGCTGTGATCGACATACTGCTGCAGTATGACGCTAAGCTCGAGCGCTCAGGCGCTTTGGGAGCTGCTGCTCGACTTGGAAACGGTGTTATGATGGGTCGCTTGCTGGAACGCGGGGCACGGCCTGAGACTGATGCTATTCGCCGGCCAGAACACGGAACACCTCTCCATATTGCTGTTGAAGCTGGACATGTCGGTGTCACGAGGATGCTTCTAGAGCATGGCGCCGATCCTAAAGCTTTGGATGGAAAGGGTATGACGGCTGTTGATATCGCTAGGAAGATGCAGGAGAAAGGCAAAGATATGTCCCAAATAATGAAGCTTCTTGGGTACGAATAGAATTAGAGTCTACATTTTTATTGCCGTCCGACATCGATTTTCCCCTCGTGTGAATGTGTCTCAGAGTCCTGATCACTCTGATCACCATGCGGCGCGCTCTCACCCCTCATAGCAAGCCCCCTTTGACTTGAATTGGGTTCGAACTCGTCGTTTATTCGTTGAAACGCCCCGGTCTTGCCCCCCGTTCCGCCGATCGTGACCAGCTCTGTGGGTATTTTACTCTTGCCCGTAGCATTTCTCGACCCTACACTTTCGAACTTGGAAGACACCATAAGCATCAGAGGTCTCAAGGTTGGCAAACATAGAGCGATGGTTCCGCAGGCGACTTCGACGACGCACCATGTGCAGGCTGTGGCGAGTGTCCCTATACTTGTTAGCTGATCGTCGAATATATGTCGCTCGAGCTGCTTACATGTTGTGTCGACGGGGTCGAATTGCATAATGGTCGTGAATCGGTATATACTGGCGAACAAAACACTAAAGGGTCAACGACATCTCTTGTACTGGCTGAGGTCAGAACTTACAAACTACCAAGCATGAAAATAACCAATAACGACAACTTCTGAGCCGTGTTGACCTGTAATTTCAAAATCTGCCTAACAGGCAAACACAAAATCGCAACATCTGTCGCAATATTCGGGACCGCATTTCCGATGAAAGAGGCCTTGAGATCAATGCATTTGCCATCAATCAACGGCAACCAGGCCTTTTTGATCGGATGGCACTGGAATATACACACAGCGCAAATGGCGATCCACCATGCAACCACCGTCGCAGCTATGATGGCGGATATCAATCGAAAGCCTCGAGACGGAAAGACGCGTAGGTACATTGCTAAAAGGGCGAGCTTGATCATCATCACCGCTGTGACGTATATGTTTTCGAAGGCAAGAAGTAGCTTCAAGAATATTACTTGATCGGCGGGGTCGACACGGTCGAAGTGCCTTCCGAGGCCATGTGCAATCACTGATTACCTGTTAGCGTTGACGATGAGGCTCAAGTGAATTGACTTACTGCCATAGTTAAGTCCGCCGGTAATAAAAACGAAAACCTAGCCCATTGTTAGCTTGTACAAGTCTTGGCTGCACCGACTCAACCTACCAGCGACACTAGAGTTAGCCAATCATCATTTCCGTAACCAATTCTCATATATCGCGCCCAAAACCGTAGCCCGACAAAAACAGCAGAGAGCACCAAGACAACAGTCGTCGTGGTGTTAAGCTCAATGCTCCTGTCGGCATTCAGGTCACGCGCCATGGTTGGAGAAAGAGTGGAAATAGAAAGGAAAAACGCAAAAGTTTCGCATGCAGAAATGTCGCCAAGATGAAGGAACTCGACCGACGCCACGGAGAAAAAGGAATCCTGCACAGCCGAGATTAGAGTTTGACACTTACATCATGGTGCGATGTTGAAAAGCAAAACAGGTGAAAATCCGACTCCGAATTTGACTAGACTGTGGCGATCACGCAAGGGAAATGTCAATATTCTGTCAGCCACAGAGTCTAGTCTTGGGGGAGACATTCTTCTTTCTCCTAGTGACCAATGGGATTGGACCCGTCATCTCCTATCCCGTCTGTCAAATATCAATTACCGTCGAGTCACGGCCTGACTGCCCTACCGATCCACTTTGGTAGACAGATTTGCAAGGACGCATATCAGAAAAGCAAAGAATAAAACAAGCGAGTCAGAAAGTACGGGACCAATGAAGATTGCAGTTTTACACTATTGATCCTTTGGACGTTAGTGTCTCTTCGGACCCATTGAAATGCGGCACCGCGCAAAACCCGTTGGTCGCGGGCCGCACTCTCGCCTGTTATTTCCAGCTAGTCAGCCTCTTAGGTCAGTCGAGCATGATGCTGGAAGCCAATCACACCTTTTTCGCTGTTTTACTTTTTGAACTTGGTATAAGAAGCCACAACGTAATGACTGGACTCGAGGTTGTTGAATCAGATGAAACAATTGAACCGTTGTTTCGGGACTTCGTATTATATCCCAGCAGCATGGTATTGATGTTTTCTGTAGGATTTTATCCTGGATGCCACGGTCCATACTATGCTCAAAGTAGCCTAGCATAATTTAACAATCTTCAACATTCCGTCTCATCCGTTGGTCCGCTTGTTGTCGTTGAACATGTCCAAACAGATATCAGATAGTAAGAAAAGAAAAAAAAAACATTGTTCATCAACTATGCCAGTATTCAATATCCTGTAGATATCCAAGCTCGCGTTGAATCACCTGAACTCACTGCCATATCAAACCCGTAGCTACAGGTTATGATCCTTTTCAATGCAGCGTAAACCCGGTACGTTGCATTAAGATATTCAACGGACCCTAAAGCTAAGTGGATTCGACTGAAACTAGCCCCTTAACGAGACGTTGACGGTTAATACAGTGGGACGTCTACTCGCTAAAACACACTAAAACAACTGATTGGACGAGAAGACGGTATTTCCATTAGCCTCAACCTGTTAAACGGGGACTAATTGCGCTACACGCGGAAATTCCGACAAAGACCCAGGAACCTAACTTTAACAAGCTAACGGACAATTGCAATGAGGGGAAGTATACAGCTATAAGTACTGTCCAAACGCGTCATGGGGGAAAAGGGTCCTTGAAAACCTTTCACTTGTCATTAGATACCGAGAACCACATTTATTATGGATTCCAAGCCTACCATCGTTTTTATCCCCGGTGCATGGCACTCGCCTGACTCCTTCCAATTGGCTCGCGATGCCTTGCAGGCTCGGGGCTGGGAGACGGAGGCTGTTGCGTTCCCAACTGTCGGAGCCGAACCGCCCACCAAGGGAGTTCCAGATGACGCTGCAGCGGTCCGCAAGGTTCTCGAATCTTTAGCTGAGCAGGGCAAGCAGATCGTTCTTGTCGTCCACTCATACGGAGGCGTGGTCGGAGCACAGGCTGTCCGAGGTCTAGGTTACAAGCAGCGACAGAAGGAGGGCAAGACTGGAGGCATCATCACCTACCTTTACCTCTCTGCGTTTGTAGTCCCCACAGGTCAAAGTCTTTTGAAGATGCTTGGAGGAAACTGGCTGCCCTGGATGCGTGTAGAGGTAGACAGTGCTGCAGAAGCTCTGGTATATAGGAGACCTGCTAATTATTTACATAGGGCGAGCGTGTCTTTGCAGACACCCCGGAAGAAGTTTTCTACCACGATATGTCTGCCGATGAGCAGAAAAAGGCAGTTGACGCTCTGACACATGAGTGCATCCGTGCGTTTACGGATGAGACTGACTACGAGCCTTGGCAGGATATGCACTGCCTGTACTTTATCTGCGAGGATGACAAAGCGATCCCTGCAGCCGTACAAGAACAGATGGCCGGTATTCTCGGGCCGGATTCCATTGTCTTCAGGAGCAAGGCCTCGCACTCGCCTTTCCTCTCAGCTGTTCAAGATGTGGTTGATGGTGTTGAGAAGGCTGCTGCATCGGGTCAAAAGGATATCTCCTCTTAGTTTTAGAAAAAGTGTCACGTAGGAATCGAGACGAAATTATTGCATACACAGCAGGAAATGCCGTTTCAACAAGTGACAATGGGGCTCGTGTGTAAATCTTGGCGGATCACCGTTGCCAAGCCCTTCTCCTTATATAATCTGTAGCTCAGTTAACGAGGGACCTGATCCTCGCTCTTTCAGCCTCTGACATCTAGTCAATTGTCATACCGGGTGGTTTGGCAATCAGCAGGCGAGCTATTCGTGCCTCAGCCTTGATAGCCCTAGCAAGGTTTGTAAGTTACAAAGGCTGTGTTTTTACATCAACTTGCGGTGTTGTATTTATAGGGTAGGTGCACACCAAATCTCAAAGCGAAGATCACGCTTTGAAGATGTAACTATGTCCTGCAATAGGTTAGTTCATTCTGTAAAAGTCAGTGTCAGAAATGAGCTGCGGCTGCATTAGATCGCATACATGATGCCCCGGACTCTCCTTTACCTATGACGGCTATTGTGGTGAAGGACAAGAAGTGCTGGCCTCAAAGTTTTGTGAACGTGGCTGAGCGCTGTTGTGGCGCGAATCATCCCTTGTGGTTGGACAGGGAAGTCCAATATAAGCCACCAATGTCTCTCATAGCCCCGTTCCGAATGACAGGATAAATACAGTAGGTAGCAGCACTGCCACATTAGAGTTAGACATATATCAGGGGGGCGGACGTATGTATCCATAGAACTTTGGTCCTCGTACATCTGAGATTATAATTAGTGTAAGAAGTTAACACCTGAAACTCATACCTAATGACAACTTCAATGCAGCACCAATCCGTACACGGACATCTTACCCGAAACGAAGATGAATGCCAAACAAGGTTTTGTCAAAGATGCGAGAAGATACCATTTGACGAGGGATCATTTGCCGGTTTCCTTGCCGCATCAGACACGTGCAACGAACGCCTTCTCCTATACCAGGACCATCTCCAGGGCCCGAACGGTCACGACCAGTACGACCTTAAAGTGGACTTTGAGCTTGTTGATAACTGGCCGCAGCTAGCTGTTATCTCCCAATCTGCTAAGGGATGCGACTTTTGCAAACTACTCGAGTTGCAACTGAAGAAAACCGAGCTACCGGTAGAGTTTTAACGTGCATGGGTCCGTGTCGAACTCTTTTATTGTTGGTGGAACCGAGATAATTCTGGTCTAGCATGTTTAAAGGCCTTGATATATGGAAAAGTGAAAAAGAAAGATGAATTTACAAGGCTTGTTTGGTAAGAACTCAAGTATTTATTCAAAGATTGATGTGACGCTAATCACATACTACAGGCTGACGTTCACGATCGATGCTAATGAAGGTATCTTGTTTTTAGAACCATTGTTCGATCCTATGAGCTGATTAAATTCGAAGGTGCATGCAGGCAGTGGCTGAGACTTCAACAAAAGCCCGATTCAGATTTTCTTTGCGGGGCGAGCATACACAAAATCACAGCACGTCTTAAAGAGCTGGGGAACGAACGGATCTCGAACTTTCTTCCCACGCGACTGATCGATCTCGCGTGTCAAGATAAATCACCCACTTCTGGAAGGCTTGTTACAAAAGAGGAGGCCTTTAATGAACATTGTACCTCGCCTATGTATGTAGCGCTCAGTTATCCCTGGGGTTCCCCAGCGCAAGCAGCGCGTCAGTCGAAAACAACAGTTGAGAACGTCCACGATAGGATGGCAAGGATAGATCTGCAGTCTGTTTCCAGAGTTATTCAAGATGCAGCGACAGTATGTAAGCTGCTTGGGGTACGGTACCTTTGGGTTGATGCTTTATGCATTATACAAGGGGACCTACAGGACTGGCAGCGGGAATCGACCACGATGGGGAACATCTTTCGAAACGCCTACCTGACAATCGGCACAGCTGCTATTGAGTCATGTCATGAAAGCTTTCTTTTGCAGAACGTGAACACGCTCGAAATCCCTTTTGTGTCTCGCATTGAACCAAGGGTCAATGGCACATATCGACTCCTCGCACGAAGAAATGCACACGGAAAAACCCGATGTTTCCCACGAAACGACTACCTGACCGACATTTCGGGCCCATGGCAGAACCGTGGCTGGGTCTTCCAGGAGATCGCAATGTCAACTCGGCTATGGGTGTTTGCAAGGACCACCATGAGGCTCGAAAGCCCGGAAGAAGGAAGTGAAGAGCCACCGACTTGGTTCAACATGTTTGAACGGTCACTAGATTATGAAAGTTGGAGGTCCCTGGTGCAGACATACAGCCGAATGGACTTGTCCTTTAAGAAAGACACGTTTCCTGCGATATCAGGATTGGCCAGATTCTTTGCTGAACATCTTCAAGATCAATACCTTGCGGGTATTTGGAAGAACGACATTACTGTCAGCCTCTTCTGGTACAGTACGCCTCCAATTCACTTGGAAAGACCCAGCTTTTGCGCATTAATTAACTCACTTTCGTCTCGCCCATATATTGCACCCTCCTGGAGCTGGGCGGCTGAAAGGAATTATACCGAGTTTGGGACCTATGGCTTTCATCCTGCTCAGTCCCACTATCAGTCAACGTCAGAGTGTGAATTGATCGATGCAGAATGTACTGTCGAGGGATTAGATCCATTTGGGGTTGTAAAGAACGGCTATATTGTACTTTCTGCCAAGGTTCTACGACTACGGAGGGGACACTTTTGTTTCGCACCTACTCCTAGTTGGGAAGAAGGACACTATGACTGGCATGTCGATAGTGGAAGCAGAGTTATACAGACTTTTCTCGACGGACACCCAGAACGGAACGACCCCAACATTCATCACTTGCTCTTCCTGCTTCTCGGGAGCTGTAACGACTTTGGTATGGAAGCCGAGGGAAAGTCTAGGGATGATGGGGCTCCGAATGGAGAGAGGTGTGCGTATGGTCTCGTTCTTTACCCATCTCAAGGAAAAAAGACTTTCTATCGTGTTGGTCTCTTCAGTTCACAGGTCCGAAACCATGCGCCTGATGGAGGTTTAAAGTTTTGTGATAACTGGAAGACAGAAGAGATCACTATTGTCTAAAGCAATAAAGCTTTCATTGCGTATTAATCGGATTGTAGAATGGTGCTTCTTTCAGACAGACCTGCACTAGTAAAGCCTTTATACCAGAGCAATGCACGAAATGGGCTGAGGTTAATTGCTGCATGCAGACACCATTGAAGCGGGGTCTTCCCCTCTCAGCCGCAGATTGTAATAGTTGTCGACCAAAGGTTTGAGTCTTAACTGCATAGATACTGCGGGGTAGCTACACTCAGCGAAAGCTGTCTGAAAAGAGTAGCGGCTGGTATGCGTCTCTGCCCGTTGAGCTACGCATGTCTGGCCTCATTTTAGGTCTGGACCGTCCAGGGCCCGCCTGCATACCATCCTAGCTTTGTCCATCTACCCTCGTCAAAGGTCTAATCTCTGAAGGCGTTCAATTTTATTTCCGCGTTTGGCTGGAGAAATCATCACGGTATAAATCTCGATACAACATCGCGCGAGTTCAAGATCAATCACATTTGCAAAGGCTCAGCTGCACAGACACCCCAACAACTACTGGAATTTGAGCAAGGCACAGTCACAACATACATTACCGTCACATATAAACTACACAATAACCGCAGTCCGCTTTGAGATTTACTCGTGGGAAGAATGTTGCTGAACTTGTGTCCAATGCCTCATGACAATTGGCGTCTTGAGCTGAAAACACATAAAGTCTAGGGATGTGCCGCTTCTCAAATAGGATCTGAACAACCATTAATCAACTTTTCATCCACCCCAGAGAACAGTCATGGCTGCGACAGCTCAATTAAAGAATATAGAGTCCTCAATTTGTGAACTCCACTCTGAGAGTACTCTCCCTTTCCTCAGCTACCTCGTTCAGTGCAAACAGGATAACCACAACGGTTCGGCCGATACCTTCCACGATGTGAAGTCTACTATCGGCAAAAGAAAGCACGCTCTTCCCGATGAGTCTGAGCAGTTGCATGATGTACTCCTCAGTCTCATTGGAAAGGGCCCAAGTGGCGACGGAGGGAAGATACCTGGAAGCCCGACTGTAAGTTATCGCCATTACTGCGTTTCCTCATTCATGCTAACTGTATATAGGTCACCATTGTCGGCGCTGGAGTCTCTGGTCTGTGCGCCGGCTATGAACTCAAGAAGGCTGGCTTTGATGTCACCATCTTCGAAGCATCTTCCAGGGTAGGAGGTCGTGTAAAGACCTTCCGAGAACTCACCTTTGCTCATGGATTACACGGTGAAGGCGGTGCCATGCGCATCCCCGGTAATTATTTCCTGCTCCACAAATATATCGACAACTTCGGTCTCCACTCACAACTTTTTGACTTTGAGATGTAAAACAAATTTATTTACGTTTCTGGCTATGACAAAACACTGACCTATACTGAATTCAATGATTTTTTGCAGAATTAGGATACGAAATTGCTGTCCCTTTTCCCAGGCCTTCGGGATTCTGAGAAGGGCAAAACATGCGATGAACTCTTTACAGATGCCGTGAAGCCGGTCGTGGAAGCCTTGTGGCATGCCTACGGTCCTGTTTAAGGTGATCTGAACGCTGGTAATATCGACATGGATGCTTTCAAGCGCGCATACACTAAGACCACGGCGGACTTTGACAGGTACTCGTTACGGTCTTACCTGACTGACGTTGCCAACTGGTCTGAGGATGCAGTTAACCTTTAAGACCTCGGAAATGGGCATGTAGTATTTGAGAATGGTTTGATTGAATCCTTCAAGGATGCGTTTCTGTCAAGTAGCGATGGTGCCAAGGACACCAGTATGTAACAACTTCAGAGTGGAATGGATGCTGTCCCCAACGCCTTTGTCTCCGTTGATAGAGGAGAGGGTAAGTCAACGCCGCGTGGTCGACAATATCATCTATGGTACCCGAGGCACTGAGATTGGTGCCGATGATCGATAAGCACCCGGCATACCCAAACAAGCACCCATGAAGGTAACCTATGAAATGACCGCCAACAGTTCCAAGAGGTCTATCACTTCCGACTATCTCATTCTTGCCATTCCATATACTGCGCAGCGAACCATCGCCAAAAGTCGACCCTTTGTCCCAAAGCAGGAAATGGCAGTCCGCGACGTCCGCTATGTTGAAGTGATCAAGATCCTACTCCAATACACCAAGAGATGGTCGGGGGGTGTTTTCAGGGCTGCCGATCAAGGTAAAGAGGGAGGCCTCGTCAGAGACTCGCCCATTCGCTACAACATGTTCCCAGAGACAGATGGCAACGAATAGTTCAAGAACTCTGACCGTGGTGTCATCATGGCTTCATATACCTTTGAGCAGGACGTCACTATCCTAGGAGCCCTCTCACCCGATCGCAAAATCCAGCTGGCAGCTGAGAATCTGAACAGGATTTTCCCCGAAGCCAACTCATTGGACCTTCTCGAGGCTGGAGCATCGAAGGTTCTCCCAGCTGATTAAATTGCTGGTAGAAGCGCGTTTTGCTACTTTGGTCCGATGCAGAAGCCTGATTGGGAGGACCGGGTTATCTTTGCAGGCCAGGAAGCTAGTTTCACTCATGGGTGGATCCAGGGAGCTTTTGAAACTGGCCTTCGGTGTGTACAGCAAATTTAGACTGTCGCCTCTCAAGAGAAGGCACAATGAGCCATTGAGCGGGAATGTCACCCGATTACGGAACAATCTCATCTAGTTCACGTTTTGGTAGCTTTGTTGTCTACTCAGTGCTGCAATTGATATACATTCTGCCTAAACAAAGCTAATATATCTCTCAGCCCCACTAGACGTCTAGGCTATTCATCAAAATATTTGCGTTCCACAAATCGGACCAGGGCTCATCTTGGAAATTCAAAAGCAGTATACACTTAGTATATCACTCCCATCCCTTTTAGCAGAGCCAGAATTTGAGTATTAGGTTACAGGAAGCCCTTTTTAGCAAAAACGACAACTGAACGAGACAGCCGCACCAGCAGCAGGAACAGCAACACTCAAGGCTTTTCCAACCAGATTGCAGAATACGCAGTCCAACTTCCTGTTGTCACACTCGATCGTATACTTCATGTTCCCATGTTCGTTAGAATTATCTCCAGATCCGTCCCTTGGAATGTTGCGCATGGTGAGCTCCATGCTGGCAGGAAGCTTATAGTAACGGTCGATCTTTTGCTCATATCGCTGACACTGGCCTTCTTTACCAGGTCGGGTGTCAGGCTGTCGGCAGACCTCTGTCACCACCTCTCGCTCGCTTGTAAATTTGTCGTGCGTAGCCAGCGTTTCAAACACTGCGGCCATACGCTCTAAAGACTTGTTTGCAGGGTCACCGCTGCATTCCCAACTAATGGTACATTTGTCGTTAAGCTGACGCTTGGTGGTGTCACATTTGAACAGGTCTGGCAAGAATGCTTCTTTGGCTGTTTTCATGACATGGCTGGCGGGCTTGTTCCAAAACTCGACTGTATCGCTGTTCATTGAGCCACGGATCTCCATCTTCTGAGGTTCAGGCTTGGGTTGCTCAGGGCTAGAGTTGGGGTCAGGACGGCCTCGGTGGTTGCACACGTATGCGCTGGAGCACCACTTTCCATCGGCCAACTGGAAGACTCTGTCCCGGTGGTAAGAGTAGCATGTGAGGTCTTTGGTTGGTTCATACGAATGGTGCGCGATTCCAGCCTTGTTGGGGTCCTTGACGTTGAGGTCATTCAACACAGCCCATTCGTCGCCGTTGGGCATAGTGAATCCAACCCATCCCCAGGGATAGCTGCCAGTCCAAGGCACGTTGATCATCATGGTCGGCTTGTTGGTGTTCTCGCCCTGCCCAGTCCAGACGTCGCCATTGTAGTAGATGGCCTCGCGGGAGGTTGAACCGCCGTTTACACCTAGCCCGATGCCACAATCGGCGAGGACGAGATTCTCGTTAGGTGTGTTCTGGGCGTTGACAAGGGGAGCAATTGAAAGGAAAGCCAAAGCCGTCAAGGCGGCTGTAAAGTCCTTCAGAGCTGTCATGATAGATACAAATAAACTGTTGAAGGAATCTGATATACTGGTGCGTGTGTTGGGTAAGAGTAGAATGTCTGAGCTGAAGCTTGGATCTGATTCAAGTTTTGTGACCCAGATTCTAGTATTTATATGTCTATTCACAAAGTTCTCTTGTATCACGAATCTTCGGATTTGGACTTATGACAGCTGGACCCCTACCAACAAATCGAAGGCGAAGGGCGACATCACTAAAATCTGACGGTTCTTACCTTGCATCAAGTCATTTGTGGTTGTGTATTGTACGCTCGCTCAAATGGACGAAGGTATCACGAATCAAAATACTAGTTGTGTAGCTGTGTCCACGAGGGGTTTAATGATGCTATTCTGTCATTGGCGGATTATCCCTGTCATTCGATGGGTCTCAAGCCATCGCTGTTTAGTTTATATCCCGCCCCTGTATTCTGATTGTGCCGGGGCTTCACCTGAATTGCAGTTACCTTAGCCTAGTAAGCCTGTGCCGCTCACTTACTGGAATCAAGTGACATTGACAGGGAGAATGTTACCAAGGAAGGATGTTATGACGCTGTAAGACAACAACCTTCCTTGTACAATCAAATAATACACTTAATCCACGGATGTGTACCGATACTTCACAAGCTGAGATTTGCGAAACCTACTACTGGGACATTTCTGATATACACTGTATCTTAACGAAGCTAACTTTGATCCATCGCTGCCGAGCGTTATCTAGATTCTAGCTCCCGTATACTTTTAATTGTGCTATAAATCAGTACTAACCACACCAAGTATCGCCTAGCTTCCTAGGGCTGAGGGCAACGATGCAGGGGTGAAACAATTTTGCTAGTAACGTAGCATCGCCGATTAAACTCATCGGCGAGATCCGCATCACTATAGGGTTTATACTGGAGAACAGAAAGTAAGCCTCAATAAACAAGCAACTAAAGACTACCCGACTGTCACGGCTGGTTAAAGCTCGGCGAAGCCGAAGCTGTAGAAATGGCCGAGTTGAGAATTCGGTCGATTGTGTTCTCGCCAATGTAACAGAGGGGTAAGCCCAGCCCAGTCACAATCTGTTCTGGTCCCAGTGGGCCTGTGCGGCTGAATCGTTACAATTGTTTATTTGCGAAAACCGTCTTCTCATTTGCTCGCTTGAAAGGTTTCCCGCTGACGTCAGAAGCATACATCGGCCACCTCCGGTTACTCTTGTATCGATCAGTTAAAACTGGGGAAATAACGATTGCGTAATAGAGTGAGGACTTCAATTCCTGGTATGAGCTCTGTTTAGGGCTGGTAGTTGGTTATCAAAGATGAGTGTCTCGATGCAGAAATGTGTGCCTATCGTCTTGTTCTTTACCTAGCCTAAGAGTAAGAGGAATGGGTAGTGAAGTGGTCACTTTTAAGGTTATCCTTAGTTTCTATAAGTAGGCCAAGTTTAGACGGGTGTAACATGCGTCCTCTGATGTTTTTCTATCACTTATAGCTTTTATGAATGTTCAAAAACCAGTGCGAGACTGTTCACGTTATAAAAGATTTTTTTCCAGTCAGCCTGACAACGAGATAGTGACGATTGTCACATATCTTTCCACCATCCAAGCCTAGTCCAACGAAATCAATAACGACACCGCTGAAGCTTTTACAAACTTCCTGGATCTCCTCACACCTATGACAGCTCTGCTACCAGCAGGACAGAAAACCACTTTACCGTTGACTTCCAACCTACCCTCGAGCCTGTTGGTAATTGCTTCATGTATCTTGTTATGCACTGGGGACTGCCCCGTATTGCAATGCCTTCTCAATGTGCAATTCAGCATTGACCCCGCGCCCGTCATGTTATCAACAATCCCCTCACCATCTGCCTAGGTGGCTCCCCTTGGGAAAGGTCAGACCTACTAGCAATAGACAGTACTCCAATCAACTCTTTGAGGGCTGATAGCCTCAAAAAAGGCAGGTCCCTTGCCGGGAGACATTTTCGTGTTTGGCTGTAGGCTTGAAAGCCCTGTCTTGATTTGCCTACGTGGACCAATCAGAGTTTGTTCAAAGTGCAAAGCTGTCCGTACAATTGCGGAGGTCGGATCACTACAACTACAAATCTTGAAAGATTGCAGCAACGGCACAAACCTTCTGCAGAAGCTGAAAGGTGTGGCTTCCGGTGAGAACGCCCACTACAATGCGCCACCAATATTCTTCGCTAACCAGTTTCTGTAATTAGTGCACTCAACGGAGCCTTACAGCACGTCACCCTGTACTTCAAGCCAAGCTGAGTCCAGTACATTTGATTATCCCTTGGGATTATGTTAACTAAATACAGAGCAGTTAACTTGGATCCACCGCCCTATCAGTAGGCGTTTGATTACTAAGGATTACAGGCTTGTGATAACGTAGGGAAAAAGTAGAATAATAAGATAGATGTATAGTCTGCAGTATGGATAGTAAGTTGTTTATCACTATAACGTTACTGTAACTATACGTACCACCGACAGTTTACGGTTGATTTAGAGCTCTCGTTGTATCTCCGGCTGGAAGTGTCTGGAGGGTCCATCCGCTGGACGAGATCCCAAGAAACCCTTATGTTAGCATTTCCAGAAGCTTAGCGCATTCCCGAGCTTGCTCAGGATAGAGACTCCCATCGAATCATGAATTGCCATCACTTTGTCTAGACCCGGGAAGGCTTAGCTATGCCCGCGCTCATTGGACGTACAGCTTCAGCAGCTCTGGGTCCCTGACATCCTTTACCTAGATACCCTGTCATCGCTCTACACTTCCACTATGTCGATCAGCTCAGTGGCGTTAATATCCTCCCAAGACTGCAGGCTCTGGGCAAACCAAACTGTGACCAACAGGCTCAAAAGAACGGGCACCCCCATGATGCTCTAGGTGAGCAGCCTGCCGCCGTGCAATGTTTCCCGCCAGTTTTGACTTCCTTCACTACGAGCTATTATGAATCCCCTTCTACAGAAGACCATTAAGTCCGCGTGGACAAGAACCATGCTTCTGTTCTTAATCATCATCCATCTTGTGGCCGCTAAGAACCCAAAGGATGACTTTTGTCGGAGATTCGCCCACCAAACCACTGTCATTGACGACAAACTCTACATTGACGGTGGTTGGGTCAACTTTGATGACTTCCAGCAAACCCATGAGAACTATTCTAGTAAGTTGACCAAATTCAACGCAAACTCTAGCCAGAAGTGAAAGGCTGACCTTCTCCTTAAGATACTTGGCTAGCATACCACGATCTCAATAGCCTCGTGAAAAGAGGTGGCGACCTTTGGCCAGACTTGAACATCAGCCTGAGCAAGAATGATAGGTATGATAGCTATGATTGAGAAGATTCCTGTCCAACCATTCTGAACGTTATGAATTAGTATCCCGAGTGTACACGGCGGCATCCTCTGGGGTGATAGCGTCAACAAGCGATTCTACCTTTACGGCGGCGAATGGAACAACGGTTTCTCCCAAGAGCCTTACAGCCTACTAAGCTACGACATCATCTACGACAAATGGGATGACTTCGGAACTCCCGATATAACTCCCCCACCGAAGATTGCCTCGTACGGTGCCGGCGTAGGCGTTTCAGAAACTGGGATGGGTTATTACTTGGGAGGATGGATAAGCAATGCATCCATGAGCGGATGGACCGACGGTCGAACAATGAGCTCGAATTTCTATACTTACTCCTATGACTCGGGCAAGTTTACCCAGGCTGCTGGTCCGAGTAAACAACCCAGGGCCGAAGGAGGTATGGTGTGGATCCCCGCGGGTGATTCTCTCGGACTACTCGTGTACCTTGGAGGTATTGTAGATCCTCATGGGAACAACACGGAGGCTCCTCAGGCCTTCGATGAGGTTTTTGTTTTTGACGCCAAGGGCAACTCGTGGTCAACTCAAACAACTACTGGCGAGATACCACAGAATCGACGTCAGTTTTGCGTCGACGTGGCGTGGGCACCTGACAAGTCCACCTTCAACATGTGAGCACACTTTCCCTTTAACACGAAACATTATGCTGATATAACGATAGTTACCTCTGGGGAGGGCTAAGTGTGCAGCCACCGGTCGTCAACGCCACGTCCTTCAACGATATCTACATCTTAACTCTTCCCTCGTTCACCTGGGTCAAAGCCTACCCAGACCATCGTGGAAACGCCACACTGCCCCCAGAATACGGTCACTATAGTGCTTCATGCAACATGATAAAACACATGTCTCAGCTGTTCGTCGTTGGAGGCACATACACCGACACAGACGCTTGTGACTTAGCGTATGATGCGTGGTCGCTGCACAATTTCTGGACTGGAACCAGTAACAACGCTGGTAATAACGAGACGTATTGGGCCATATACAACCCCGACATTACAGAGAACGTCGTTCCCGCTGACGTGTACAATGTCACCGGTGGAAATAAGAAAGGCGGCGCAAAGCTTGTGGCTCCCAAAGATGGATTTGATGAGGGGAATAAGCCCCTTCAAGACTTACTGGGACGAAGACCGGAGATAGCAGAGCGGTCGCCAACACGATCAATTCCCTCTAGCACCGGTACATCATCTGCGAAGCCATCGCCAGCCTCATCAGAACCTGGGTCCAAGCTGTCTACCGGTGCTATTGCTGGAATAGCCATTGGTGGCGCTGCTGGCCTTGCACTTCTACTTCTTGTATGGTTCTGCATCGGTAGAAAGGTCAACCGTCGTCGCCAAGAGAGGCGTCAGTCCTCCATGACGCAAAACCAGTATCACTTCAATGGAGCAAACATGGCCTACCCTCCGAGCACTGTCAGTCCGCTGACATCGACTGGATATTGGGGAGAGGTGTCTGAGCCACTGAGTCCGCACCATATGAGTCCCCATCAGTCTATCTCTGTGTCTCAAGTGCCACCGACAGAGCTTCCTGCTGAGCAATATGGTCCTGCATACATTGGAGATGAGTTACCTCAGTATGCGGTTGGGAGGAAGACGCCTGGTGAGAGTTAGTCTTCTACGCCCTCATAAGCTGCTATTGTTCTTCTTATTCTCTCGCGAGTTCGGTAATTTACTTCGCTTACTGTTCACATACCTATTGTAGTTAACTTAATATATCTTACTTTGAAGCAAAGTCTTCTTTTTAAGTATACAGAGAAGTAAGCACTAACCTGAAAGGGCTAGATAAGATTTTCAGTAGATATCCATTTCAGAGCGGGGTTGAAGACTCACCCTCAGGTGGCAATCTCGGCTATTGCTCAGCGTATACAGAAGGACACGCCTGACGAATACATAGCAGGTATGTGGCGAACAGACTTGGCCTCCCAGCTTTGCTGGAGTACAGACCGGGGCAAAAGATACAGACCTGCTGTAGCCCCAACTTGGTCCTAGGCTTCGAATAGCGCTCCTATAAAGTACTTCAACAGCGAGCCTTATACATTTCCCATAACGAAGGTGTACATTGAAGTTATGGATATTGACATCAAGTACCAAACGCCTACAAATCCATTCGGAGAAATTATCGGTGGAACCGTCGAGGTTCGCTGTGAGTACCTCAAGGAGTGTACGGTCTATGCATCTGAGAGGAACACTGGAATCATTATAGACGACGATCGTTCACTGCGTGGTAATACAATTATTGAAGCAATGGGTTTCGATGCCTGGGAGGAGCATGCAGGAACTGAGAACTTTCGCGCATTCTGGTTGCCTATCGTGTATTGCGCACAGCCAAGAAGGCACAATGGAATTGCATTGCTGCCGACAGGTGTGAAGAAGGGTCAGTACAAGCGCATTGGTAACGCATCGGTCCAGGAAATGGGCAACTCAACTCTCCACTTTCCCAGTGAGTTTTTCCTTCCAAAGGATGATTATTGCACCAGAGTGGAAACAGGGGAGGTTAAGAGATTTTATATTTCTATTATCTAGATCTATTCAATTATACTATGTGTCTTTCGGCAATTCTAATTTAGACAGCAATATGACTTCATGGGAATTCATTGAAAGGCTCAAGAACAATTGAGAGACCTTGATCTGTGGACAGTATGACAAACTCATCGTAGCCTACCAAATCCGTGCGGGTGGTAAATAAACAGCTGAGAAGCCGACAAGTACAGAGTTATTGTCCTTATCTAACCGGGCTATGCGGGGATCTGATCCTGATTCCTTTTGGGCAAATTGACTATCTAAGCGCATGAGCGGTGTCATAGGCTGGGTCTTAACAGCGAGCCAGTCAAGATCAGGTACCCCTCAGCTTACTCAGACCTAGTACCAGAATGGTAGCAGGAGCTTTTGCCACTTTTCTGGTATAAATACGAATCGATCTAGGACTCTTTCCTTGGCCAACTTACATCTTAATCTTCTCCCCGTCTACTATATGGTTACTTATGCCATTATCAATATCATAGCCCAAGATGACTACAATGCAATCCGAGTCTAGCAAACTTAGCAAGACTTCACGACAAGTTATTAAACTCTTAATTACAATTCTGCTGCTATCAATCGTCTTCGGAGTCGTTCTACCGATCAAACTCCTGCGTCTACTACCGGTCATATCATCAATCGTCAGCTTACAATTTGCCTACGACGAATATTTCTTCCTTTCTTGTTGGACAAAACAGGAATATCGATCGCAAGCCAATGAGCTGCTACCGCCATGGTTTGCGAATTGGGCACCTGCAGGAACTAAAGTTATTTTTGGAAGCTTTACGCTAAGCTTAGCGAGCGGGATGGCCAATGTCGCAACCATCTGGAAGGGCTCGGGGGATTTGATCACCATGCTCTCTTACCTGGCTGGAACCCTATTTGCGGCCGGCCATCTTATAATTTTCGGTTCGACAGCCATCAAGCTGCTTGCCAAGATCAGGCGTAATGATGCCGATGCTCCGAGTACTGAATCACTACAACTGTGGTTAAAGATGCATGCTACGAGATCCTTTGTCGTAGACTCGCCAGCCGTTCTTTGCTTCATCGTTGGTCTCCTGAACGCTATTCAATCTATCACATAAGTGTTACAAGCAAGCATTATCAGTACTTCTAAAATTAGAGAAGGGACTAATGGCAATGTCGTGTAAATACCAGTTGTTCATGTCAAGGCTGGACTAATAGAAGACACTTGTTCTTAGCCTCATCATAGAGCGAACCCTAAGGTACATCATGTTGTAATTCAGTGCCCTTTACCCCAAGCCTGAAAGCCGCCTTGAACAGAATGAAGGACTGAGAAAATAGTCCCAATAATAAAGATTAGAATCACAAGCCAGAACGTGTACCACTGCACGCCATTACGGTTATCATGCCAGATTTGTGTCAAGCTTGAGGGGGTAGCTTCGTCGTAAGCTTGTTTGAGAATAACAAGCCGGTCCCTCCAAAATTTGAAGTCCTTGATCTGGCGATCCTCTGCTTGTAGGGTACCACAGCTACCCAGACGGGTGTCAATTTCGAAAGTACTTCTCTTGGAACAGAGGTCGCTAAACCAAGCTTTCCGAGATCCCTTTGTGTTGCCTGAGCCCATGACCAAGGATTGGGGGAACAATAGAGCGAGAGTACGCAGGGTTTCCTCAGCGAAGCCGGTTGGGAATAAAGACTCATCACTGCGAACAACTTTAGTACATAAGTCATGGTCGCTTCTAGACGTTCACTAACCCTTTGAGTCTCTGTGATTCAAGAAAAGACACGTAAGGAAATACAAGCACCTTCGAATCATCCTCAACTAGGAGCAAGTGATCTGCCAAGTTGTTGTCGAAGCTGATTTTAATGCCGCCCACTTTCTCTAAGCTCCATCCATTGAAAGCTTTGGGAACCTTGATATCTTTGAAATCCAAAACTGGCTCTTTTCCTAATTGGGTGTTGATAAAATCGCGTGGGGACCCTCCGCTCCAGCCCAGACACCGGCGGGCATGAAACTGGTACTTAATAGCCCCGATCTTCACCATAAGCAAAAGCCTCACTGCCAGATTCAGCGAGCTCTCACATGCCTCCTCCAGCACGCTTTCATCACTCATGCTTTTGATAAATTCTAAAAGTTCGGCTCGAGGTCGGTTACGCTGTAGCTGCTGGACGAGCTGGTTCATAGCCTCCGGCGTCTTTAGGGCCACGAACTTCCCATCGTAATGAGCCACTGTAAGCCCCCATTGATGTTCATAATACTCGAAGTATGCAGAGTGACACAAGTCCCCAACTGAGTCGCCGTTGAAAAGCTTAAGGCGTGAGTCAGAGAAGTTCCACGTCAAGCGAACCAGCTCCTGGGGGCCAGAAGGCTTGGATGGGTCCAGCTGTTGGAGCACCATCTCGCCGATGCCCGAGTCGAGAAGGCCGTACGAAGGTTATGTGTCGTTAGAATGGGTACTGGATGTAGTGGCAATCACCTCTTCCTTTCGAGACACGCATTGCGTTATGTACCGAAGATCCATGCCGTGTATTACAACGACTTCGCAATGTGCAATTGGGCATCGCTTGAAACCCAACGTTATTTCAGACGACTCAAACCTCCCACCATGGTTTCAGACGCTTTTCTGTAGCATAAGGCATACTTGCAAGTACTGGAGAGTGGTCCAATTAACGTCTTCAGGTATGATATCCTCATATGAACCGGGCGTCTTGTCGGGCCTCATTTTCCTGTGTGGCTTGAAAGTACTCTACTGACTTGCCGACGTGGTCCAATCACTTTCCAACATTTGCAATGTAACGTCCCCGCTACCGCTTTTGGTACACAAATAACAATTACATCAACTCTTGCTTTCAAGACTTTCCCAATTTCCAAGACCACAAGATCGCCACTAGTGAGCCTACTCTTGCTGTCGTGTTTCTTGCTCTGTTAACAATCTAGTCAAAGCATGATGTTAACCACCTCCTAAACTAACATCAGCATCAAGCTTGACATACCTTTTGTTGACTAGCGATGCTGCGATTTCGACAAAAGTGGCCTGACGCGGCGGAATGCTGCGGTCGCGAGGTCCAGACCAACAGGCTCGGCCGAAAGAGAGCCTGGTGGGCTCAGGGTACAGCTATCGAGAAATTCGAAGAAGATATCCAGCCAGAAATCGAGACTTTCTTGAAGAACGCCGATCTCAATGATGGGGATATCTATTTCCGCGTTTATATGATTGGGAGGACCCAGGAAGGTTCTCGACCGACCGTCATGATCTGTTGTGCAGACTTATCTATTGGCCGACGAGCCAAAGACTCTTTGCGGCATAGTCCAGTTATCCGCAATAATCCTGGCTTTTGTCTCGGGTCAATTGACTTCCCACTTGAACAACTAGTCCCAGTCAGAGGATTAGCTCTCGAAGTCAAACCACTAGGTCAAGTACTTGACGATCCCTCCGACACAGCTGCTGGTATCCCGATCTTTGCAATATCGGACAGTGCAACAGTTGGAAGGCGGCTCTTCGTCACGCATCCTCATACTACGGAGGTCTACCGACATTGTACTGGCGGGGTTGTTGTTGCAGATAACGGCAGATTCTATCAGCTGACTGTTGGGCACATTGTCGACCTGCCCAGTGGCACCAATCAGCATTTAAGGATGGATTCTGACGCCTGTTCCTTCGACGGTCAAAGCGATAGCGACTTCAGCGACGACTTTTCTGTTTTCGAACAGGACTTGCGTAGAGCCAGCGTGTCCGTCTTGAATTTGTCCCAATCTGGATCATCGGATGCAGAGACAGAGAAGACGGAGGCAAATACTGCCGGCTATAGAAGCCCTGCGATTACCAACTACGCAACTACCAACGGCGATTCTACTGGCGCTTACAGAGCTGAGCGCCTTGGGCAACCACCTATGAGAAAGGTAGGAAGAGTTGCTGCGAATTCCAAAGATGGAGACACACCAGGCCTTGACTATGCTCTTGTAGCAATCCGTCCGCCAAGGGAGGTTGACCAAATAAATATAGTCATTTCAAGCACAGGAGATGACAACAGAACACTCCGAATTCGTGACCTCACTGGCGTTGGGCGCCAGGAGCGTCGAGTCATCGCTATTACAGGCTCTAGTGGTGTGCTTAAGGGCATCTTGATACCTGGAACAACATTTCTAGGCAGGGGGAACCGAAAGCGCCCTGAAAGGCTTTACGTCGTCCAGTTAGACGGAGTGGTTGCAGAAGGAGATTCAGGCGCGGCGGTCGTTGATGAGATATCGGGCACCCTGTATGGCCACATAGTCAGTGGGTGTCCCGGCACGCGAATTGCATATATTGTCGCTGCAATGGATATCTTCCAGGCCATAGAATCCGAACTCGACGGACAACTTACCATTGCCTCCCAGAAGACCAGTGAAAATTCGACGATAGATTCTCCAATTATATCTAGTCTATCCTCAACTTCGAATTCTGTCCTTGGAATACCTAGTCAGCTTCCGAATGATATAACATTTGATGTGAGTCGTGTTTCTTCGGGACCATGTGATGGACAAGGCAACATACCAGACACTACAGAATGTTTATCAATGGACGACAGGCCGGATTTTCAGTCTACTGCGAGTCGTCGCTCAGGACTCGATGCCGAAAACAATAAACTTCAGAGCAAAGTTGGACCATTGGCCACAGCATCCCATAGTTTCGAGCAACATAACAACTACAGAAGGAGGAACAAGACAAAGAAGACAAAGAAGAAAGGTTATCGCCAACCCCGACAAACTCGAGCGAGAGAGGCTGTGAGGGCTGATAAACCTTCTTTGCGAAGATTTGATATCGATTCAGAAGCCGGCAGCACTTGTTCCTTTCAAGGAAAGTCTCAAGCCAGCATTGAAAGAGCTATGGAGTTGGAGAACAATTTGTTCATGGACGATGTGGACTCCGACGAGGAGTCAGATGAGAGTCTACTCACTCTACTATTCGAACGATCACAAACGATCGGCCGCCAGGGAGAGTTTACACAAATGGTCTACGAATGCTGTTCGCTACGAGATCTGCAGAGGCGTTCCTACTTGAGTTCCCCCCGACGGACTTGTTTGCTCGATGATAGAACAAGTGATGGCACGAAGTCGGGTTTTTTGGGCTACTATGTGCCTTTAAGTGTAGAAAGCCTGTACCAGAAGTTGAGAGAACAGGTCCGCCACCCCTACAGCTACTGCTGTTCATTCACGACTGACACACACTAGCGACTTCACCTACCAAAGAAGATTTCACAGTCAGCACTGACAGGCCAACAAACTCTTTCACGTAGTGCAGACCGCAGATTAATGTAAGATAGGCTCTGAATGGGCCGTTGCCCACTACTGATGTTATTACAGGTACATACAAGACATCGACAGTTACGGAATCGCAGTTCTTATTGCAACGGCATCAAGATTGCAGGCAAGGTCGTTGGGCCATATCTTATACAAGTACCTGGAGTTCCAGCCTGATATTTCCTTTTCTTTCCAGGTATGGAAATGGGATACATTTACAGTGTCAAAGCCATGACTAGGAACTAACGGGGACCCAGGGCTATTTCCACTTGTCGTTTTGCTTGCCTACCTACGTTTGGAGAACGACACGAAAGTGCCCAACAGACGGCCGATCCAAGCGATCTGGCGAGCCTTTAAGAGCAGTCCGTAATGTGAGCTTTCTCGGAGCAGCATCATCATCAACGCCAAACACTGGACAAGTCGATTATCTTTGCGAAGCTCAGACCTCTATATCAATTACTGGGATTGATCGCTGGCATTGGACAGGACTATGCTTAGTTGAGACCCACTTCCAGGTACAAGATCAATACCAGGATCTCCACGACTACTGTATTGAGGATGATGAGGATAGCCTTAGGCTTGACCCTTTCTCAGATGGTGAGTTAGACGCGGACCAACCTATTCTGGAACCCAGGGAGTATTTCCTAACTGTTCTGGCAACCCGAGCAAGGATCTTTCAACAGGACTGGCAGTATGTAGTGTTTAGGCTAAGGCGGACTATTGAAGAACACGTAATGTTACCTTACCTAAGTCGTTCTGTCTGAGCAAACTGACAAAAGTGCTACAGACCCTGGGATCCAGGAGCGACATGGTATCCAAGGGAAGAGCAGACTTCAACGAGGCTCTTGCCTGGATTCGCCAGACCAAACATTTATTGCATTCATTAATCCAATGCCTAAACGGAACAATCAACCATTGGGATAACGCCAGAATAACAGAAAGGTGTCAGAGTAACTACTCTAAAGCACGTTTAACTGAGATCGCGGAGACCTTCAGCAATGTAAAGATTAGTGCGCGAGAGCTTGAAAACCTCTCTTCATTGTGCGACGAGTTCTCTAGACAGGTAAGTCCCTTTATCAAGTCACTAGATTTCTCAAGGTTGATTTCGATTTTTAAACTAGGTTCAACTTGCGATGATTTATGAAAGGGTCGACCATATCAGGTTTGAAACTAAAGGATGGAAAGAAGTCCAAACTCTGGAAAGCTTTCTCCTTTATGTAAGTACAATATCTTAACAGGCTCTGGAATCATCAAGTTGGGACCCGCTAAACTAACATTTGAAGGTTTTTTCTCCGATTCTATTAGCAGCTGCTATGTTGTCCATGTCTGAGAAAGCTATGCCTAGTTTCTTCGGCCCCAATAAGTTATCATTCTTTATATTAGCCCCTGTCCTCTTCCTGTTGGTTTTTGTTCTAGCAAAGATCATACACTACTGGGATCGGATCCTCCTTTCGCTTTGCCAGTCGGGAAAGGACATTAAGGTGTACATGTTTGATCTGGAAAGACTTCCTGGATCCAATAGCAACAGGCATGGTGATATAGAGCTAGCCGACATTTAAGCGACGGCTTGATCCTGGGGCCTTGAGCAAAAGGGGCAGCAATGATTGATCAGGACGTACCCACTTTAGGTTAGACTTGGCCGATGTAAATAACTTAACGAACTACCTTTTCCTTCCTCTTAAGCCACGGTAGTGACAGAAATGTTATTCTATCTTGTTAGCATCTCAACGCCTTGTGAAGCTTCTAATTAAACTCTTAATTATATAATATAATGTAAACAAAGGTATAAATAAGGGTAGTAAGTGTTTAATTGGGTGTATTGTCTAGGTT